>JBBGZY010002710.1:217500-256600 GCA_037952925.1 Lithobates clamitans
CAAGGAGGGGACATTTTTTGGGTAGGGAGATTTGTGCTGGTAGGGATGTCTGGGGGACATTTGTGCTAGGAAAGGAAATTGGAGGGGGGGGGGGATTTGTGCTAGGATGGAGGATTGGGGGAGGGGGGTTTGTGCTGCGTGTAGGGGAAATTTGAGGGGATTTGTGCTAGGAAGGGGGAATTTTTTTTTGGGGGGGGGAATTGTGCTGGGAGCATATGTGAAATAAGAGAATTTCAGCTGGGGGGGGGGGGGGCTGGGGTGTTGTACTGGGAGGGGAAATTGGGGGGGGGGGGTTGGAGCGTCAGGAGGTAAGAATTTTTCCAGGAGTGGAAATTTGGGGAGGTGTGCTGGGAGTGGTGGTGGTGATTTGTGTTGAGAATGGAGATGGGGGAAATGTATTTGTGCTAGGAGGGGGGTTTGTGCTAGAAAAGGTAATATGACGGGGGTGGAGGGGATTTGTGCGAGCTGGGGAAATTTTTGGGGGAGGGAGATTTGTGCTATTAGGGATGTTTGGGGTTCTTTTGTATAGGAGGGGAATTTTTTTTTTTTTTGGGGGGGGGGGGGGGTAGATTAGTGCTAGGATGGAGGATTAGGGGAGGGGATTTTGGCCTGGAGGGGAAATTTGAGGAGTAGGGGATGTGTGCTAGGAGGGGGATTTTTTTTATTTCTTTCTGGGTGGGGTGGGAGGGGGGATTTGTGCTGGGAGCATATGCTGAGATTTTCAGCTAGGGGTGGGAGATGTATGCTGGGAGGGAGGATTTCAGCAGGGGGGTTGATTTGTCCTGGGTGGAAGCGGAATTAATGCTTAGGTGGTAAGCATGCAGATTAGTGCTCAATTGTTTTAGTTTTTTTTTGGGGGGGGCAATGATTTACGCTTTGAGTGGGGGGTGTATTTCTACTGTGAGGAGGGGGAATTTATTCTTGGGGAATGAGCATGCACATTAGTGCTCTTTTTTTGGGGGGGGGCAGTGGATGATGTCACACACAGCAGGGGGGGAATCAGATGTTGGCAGGACAGGAAGGGATATCAGTGCTGTGAGGCAGAGTGGGTCAATCAGGGCTGTAGATAAGGGGGTGCCACCAGTACGGGACCAGTGGGGGGGCCCAGGCAGCAGGGTGAATCAGATATGGGCAGGGAGGGTGATCGGTGTGGCGGGGGGGGGGGCAATTACTGCAACCAATCCCCTGTATGGCTCTCTGCAGCAGCTGAAAGCTGGCTTCTTCTCCTCTCCCTCCTGTTGGTTTTCAGCTGCTGCAGAGAGAGCCATACAAAGGATCGGTTCTAATAATTGCCCCCCCCCCACATCGATCACCCTACCTGTGCACCATACGTTTCCCCCTGCCCCCTCAGCGCTGCTGGGTTCCCTCCTCTTCTTCCCGCTGGCAGCTGCAAGCACACATTACGATCCTTCAAGATTGAGAGTGGGGGAAGGGCTGGGTAAATATGTCATATTTACCAGGTTCTTTCTTTCTTGAATGAACACAATGAGTGATAGGCACTGATCGCTCACTGTGTTCATTCAACACCGAAGCATTGGCTGTATGGGGTCCCGTGTCAGGTTTTCTGTATGGGGCCCTGTGCCTAGGGTTGCCACCTCATCCCTTTAAACCCGAACACATATTAATTACACAGGTTCTGTGGCTGATTAAGGTGGTAATTAAACTCACTTGGTGCCTTATCTACATTAAATCAGCCTCAGAACCTATATAATTCACATGTGTTGGGGTTTAAGGGGATGAGGTGGCAACCCTAATGGGGCCCCGTGTCAGGTTGTCTGTATGGAGCCCCGTGTCAGGTTGTCTGTATGGGGCCCCTTGGCTTCTAACAGCAGGCCTGGGGGCAATTACAGGAACAATGCCCTGCATGTCTCTATAATTCACATTTGTTCGGGTTTAAGGGGATGAGGTGGCAACCCTAATGGGGCCCCGTGTCAGGTTGTCTGTATGGGGCCCCGTGTCAGGTTAGCTGTATGGTGTCCTGTGTCAGGTTGTCTGTATGGGGCCCCGTGTCAGGTTGTCTGTATGAGACTCCCTGTTAGGTTGTCTGAATGGAGCCCCGTGTCAGGTTGTCTGTATGGGGTCCTGTGTCAGGTTGTCTGTATGGGGCCCCGTGTCAGGTTGTCTGTATGGGGCCCCGTGTCAGGTTGTCTGTATGAGGCTCCCGTTAGGTTATCTGTATGGGGCCCCGTGTCAGGTTGTCTGTATGAGGCTCCCGTTAGGTTGTCTGTATGGGGCCCTGTGTCAGGTTGTCTGTATGAGGCTCCCGTTAGGTTGTCTGTATGGGGCCCCGTGTCAGGTTGTCTGTATGAGGCTCCCGTTAGGTTATCTGTATGGGGCCCCGTGTCAGGTTGTCTGTATGAGGCTCCCGTTAGGTTGTCTGTATGGGGCCCTGTGTCAGGTTGTCTGTATGGGGCCCCGTGTCAGGTTGTCTGTATGGGGTCCTGTGTCAGGTTGTCTGTATGGGGCCCCGTGTCAGGTTGTCTGTATGAGGCTCCCGTTAGGTTGTCTGTATGGGGCCCCGTGTTAGTTGGCTGTATGGGGCCCGTGTCAGGTTGTCTGTATGGGGCCCCGTGTCAGGTTGTCTGTATGAGGCTCCCGTTAGGTTGTCTGTATGGGGCCCCGTGTCAGGTTGTCTGTATGAGGCTCCCGTTAGGTTGTCTGTATGGGGCCCTGTGTCAGGTTGTCTGTATGAGACTCCCTGTTAGGTTGTCTGTATGGGGCCCCGTGTCAGGTTGTCTGTATGAGACTCCCTGTTAGGTTGTCTGAATGGAGCCCCGTGTCAGGTTGTCTGTATGGGGTCCTGTGTCAGGTTGTCTGTATGGGGCCCCGTGTCAGGTTGTCTGTATGAGGCTCCCGTTAGGTTGTCTGTATGGGGCCCCGTGTCAGGTTGTCTGTATGAGGCTCCCGTTAGGTTATCTGTATGGGGCCCCGTGTCAGGTTGTCTGTATGAGGCTCCCGTTAGGTTGTCTGTATGGGGCCCTGTGTCAGGTTGTCTGTATGGGGCCCCGTGTCAGGTTGTCTGTATGGGGTCCTGTGTCAGGTTGTCTGTATGGGGCCCCGTGTCAGGTTGTCTGTATGAGGCTCCCGTTAGGTTGTCTGTATGGGGCCCCGTGTTAGTTGGCTGTATGGGGCCCGTGTCAGGTTGTCTGTATGGGGCCCCGTGTCAGGTTGTCTGTATGAGGCTCCCGTTAGGTTGTCTGTATGGGGCCCCGTGTCAGGTTGTCTGTATGAGGCTCCCGTTAGGTTGTCTGTATGGGGCCCCGTGTTAGTTGGCTGTATGGGGCCCGTGTCAGGTTGTCTGTATGGGGCCCCGTGTCAGGTTGTCTGTATGAGGCTCCCGTTAGGTTGTCTGTATGGGGCCCCGTGTCAGGTTAGCTGTATGGTGTCCTGTGTCAGGTTGTCTGTATGGGGCCCCGTGTCAGGTTGTCTGTATGAGACTCCCTGTTAGGTTGTCTGAATGGAGCCCCGTGTCAGGTTGTCTGTATGGGGTCCTGTGTCAGGTTGTCTGTATGGGGCCCCGTGTCAGGTTGTCTGTATGAGGCTCCCGTTAGGTTGTCTGTATGGGGCCCCGTGTCAGGTTGTCTGTATGAGGCTCCCGTTAGGTTGTCTGTATGGGGCCCCATGTCAGGTTGTCTGTATGAGGCTCCCGTTAGGTTGTCTGTATGGGGCCCTGTGTCAGGTTGTCTGTATGGGGCCCCGTGTCAGGTTGTCTGTATGGGGCCCCGTGTCAGGTTGTCTGTATGGGGTCCTGTGTCAGGTTGTCTGTATGGGGCCCCGTGTCAGGTTGTCTGTATGAGGCTCCCGTTAGGTTGTCTGTATGGGGCCCCGTGTTAGTTGGCTGTATGGGGCCCGTGTCAGGTTGTCTGTATGGGGCCCCGTGTCAGGTTGTCTGTATGAGGCTCCCGTTAGGTTGTCTGTATGGGGCCCCGTGTCAGGTTGTCTGTATGGGGCTCCGTGTCAGGCTGTCTGTATGGGGCCCTGTGTCAGGCTGTCTGTATGGGGCCCCGTGTCAGGTTGTCTGTATGGGGTCCTGTGTCAGGTTGTCTGTATGGGGCCCCGTGTCAGGCTGTCTGTATGGGGCCCTGTGTCAGGCTGTCTGTATGGGGCCCCGTGTCAGGTTGTCTGTATGAGGTCCTGTGTCAGGTTGTCTGTATGGGGCCCCGTGTCAGGTTGTCTGTATGAGGCCCCGTGTTAGGTTGTCTGTATGGGGCCCCGTGTCAGGTTGTCTGTATGGGGCCCCGTGTCAGGTTAGCTGTATGGTGTCCTGTGTCAGGTTGTCTGTATGGGGCCCCGTGTCAGGTTGTCTGTATGAGACTCCCTGTTAGGTTGTCTGAATGGAGCCCCGTGTCAGGTTGTCTGTATGGGGTCCTGTGTCAGGTTGTCTGTATGGGGCCCCGTGTCAGGTTGTCTGTATGAGGCTCCCGTTAGGTTGTCTGTATGGGGCCCCGTGTCAGGTTGTCTGTATGAGGCTCCCGTTAGGTTGTCTGTATGGGGCCCCGTGTCAGGTTGTCTGTATGAGGCTCCCGTTAGGTTGTCTGTATGGGGCCCTGTGTCAGGTTGTCTGTATGGGGCCCCGTGTCAGGTTGTCTGTATGGGGCCCCGTGTCAGGTTGTCTGTATGGGGTCCTGTGTCAGGTTGTCTGTATGGGGCCCCGTGTCAGGTTGTCTGTATGAGGCTCCCGTTAGGTTGTCTGTATGGGGCCCCGTGTTAGTTGGCTGTATGGGGCCCGTGTCAGGTTGTCTGTATGGGGCCCCGTGTCAGGTTGTCTGTATGAGGCTCCCGTTAGGTTGTCTGTATGGGGCCCCGTGTCAGGTTGTCTGTATGAGGCTCCCGTTAGGTTGTCTGTATGGGGCCCCGTGTTAGTTGGCTGTATGGGGCCCGTGTCAGGTTGTCTGTATGGGGCCCCGTGTCAGGTTGTCTGTATGAGGCTCCCGTTAGGTTGTCTGTATGGGGCCCCGTGTCAGGTTAGCTGTATGGTGTCCTGTGTCAGGTTGTCTGTATGGGGCCCCGTGTCAGGTTGTCTGTATGAGACTCCCTGTTAGGTTGTCTGAATGGAGCCCCGTGTCAGGTTGTCTGTATGGGGCCCCGTGTCAGGTTGTCTGTATGAGGCTCCCGTTAGGTTGTCTGTATGGGGCCCCGTGTCAGGTTGTCTGTATGAGGCTCCCGTTAGGTTGTCTGTATGGGGCCCCGTGTCAGGTTGTCTGTATGAGGCTCCCGTTAGGTTGTCTGTATGGGGCCCTGTGTCAGGTTGTCTGTATGGGGCCCCGTGTCAGGTTGTCTGTATGGGGCCCCATGTCAGGTTGTCTGTATGAGGCTCCCGTTAGGTTGTCTGTATGGGGCCCCGTGTCAGGTTGTCTGTATGAGGCTCCCGTTAGGTTGTCTGTATGGGGCCCTGTGTCAGGTTGTCTGTATGGGGCCCCGTGTCAGGTTGTCTGTATGGGGCCCCATGTCAGGTTGTCTGTATGGGGTCCTGTGTCAGGTTGTCTGTATGGGGCCCCGTGTCAGGTTGTCTGTATGAGGCTCCCGTTAGGTTATCTGTATGGGGCCCCGTGTTAGTTGGCTGTATGGGGCCCGTGTCAGGTTGTCTGTATGGGGCCCCGTGTCAGGTTGTCTGTATGAGGCTCCCGTTAGGTTGTCTGTATGGGGCCCCGTGTCAGGTTGTCTGTATGGGGCTCCGTGTCAGGCTGTCTGTATGGGGCCCTGTGTCAGGCTGTCTGTATGGGGCCCCGTGTCAGGTTGTCTGTATGGGGCTCCGTGTCAGGCTGTCTGTATGGGGCCCTGTGTCAGGCTGTCTGTATGGGGCCCCGTGTCAGGTTGTCTGTATGGGGTCCTGTGTCAGGTTGTCTGTATAGGGCCCCGTGTCAGGCTGTCTGTATGGGGCCCTGTGTCAGGCTGTCTGTATGGGGCCCCGTGTCAGGTTGTCTGTATGAGGTCCTGTGTCAGGTTGTCTGTATGGGGCCCCGTGTCAGGTTGTCTGTATGAGGCCCCGTGTTAGGTTGTCTGTATGGGGCCCCGTGTCAGGTTGTCTGTATGGGGCCCCGTGTCAGGTTAGCTGTATGGTGTCCTGTGTCAGGTTGTCTGTATGGGGCCCCGTGTCAGGTTGTCTGTATGAGACTCCCTGTTAGGTTGTCTGAATGGAGCCCCGTGTCAGGTTGTCTGTATGGGGTCCTGTGTCAGGTTGTCTGTATGGGGCCCCGTGTCAGGTTGTCTGTATGAGGCTCCCGTTAGGTTGTCTGTATGGGGCCCCGTGTCAGGTTGTCTGTATGAGGCTCCCGTTAGGTTGTCTGTATGGGGCCCTGTGTCAGGTTGTCTGTATGGGGCCCCGTGTCAGGTTGTCTGTATGGGGCCCCGTGTCAGGTTGTCTGTATGGGGTCCTGTGTCAGGTTGTCTGTATGGGGCCCCGTGTCAGGTTGTCTGTATGAGGCTCCCGTTAGGTTGTCTGTATGGGGCCCCGTGTTAGTTGGCTGTATGGGGCCCGTGTCAGGTTGTCTGTATGGGGCCCCGTGTCAGGTTGTCTGTATGAGGCTCCCGTTAGGTTGTCTGTATGGGGCCCCGTGTCAGGTTGTCTGTATGGGGCTCCGTGTCAGGCTGTCTGTATGGGGCCCTGTGTCAGGCTGTCTGTATGGGGCCCCGTGTCAGGTTGTCTGTATGGGGTCCTGTGTCAGGTTGTCTGTATGGGGCCCCGTGTCAGGCTGTCTGTATGGGGCCCTGTGTCAGGCTGTCTGTATGGGGCCCCGTGTCAGGTTGTCTGTATGAGGTCCTGTGTCAGGTTGTCTGTATGAGGCTCCCGTTAGGTTGTCTGTATGGGGCCCCGTGTCAGGTTGTCTGTATGAGGCTCCCGTTAGGTTGTCTGTATGGGGCCCTGTGTCAGGTTGTCTGTATGGGGCCCCGTGTGAGGTTGTCTGTATGGGGCCCCGTGTCAGGTTGTCTGTATGGGGTCCTGTGTCAGGTTGTCTGTATGGGGCCCCGTGTCAGGTTGTCTGTATGAGGCTCCCGTTAGGTTGTCTGTATGGGGCCCTGTGTCAGGTTGTCTGTATGGGGCCCCGTGTGAGGTTGTCTGTATGGGGCCCCGTGTCAGGTTGTCTGTATGGGGTCCTGTGTCAGGTTGTCTGTATGGGGCCCCGTGTCAGGTTGTCTGTATGAGGCTCCCGTTAGGTTGTCTGTATGGGGCCCCGTGTCAGGTTGTCTGTATGGGGCTCCGTGTCAGGCTGTCTGTATGGGGCCCTGTGTCAGGCTGTCTGTATGGGGCCCCGTGTCAGGTTGTCTGTATGGGGTCCTGTGTCAGGTTGTCTGTATGGGGCCCCGTGTCAGGCTGTCTGTATGGGGCCCTGTGTCAGGCTGTCTGTATGGGGCCCCGTGTCAGGTTGTCTGTATGAGGTCCTGTGTCAGGTTGTCTGTATGAGGCCCCGTGTTAGGTTGTCTGTATGGGGCCCCGTGTCAGGTTGTCTGTATGGGGCCCCGTGTCAGGTTGTCTGTATGAGGCCCCGTGTTAGGTTGTCTGTATGGGGCCCCGTGTCAGGTTGTCTATGTGGGGCCCCATGTCAGGTTGTCTGTATGGGGCCCCGTGTCAGGTTGTCTGTATGGTGCCCCGTGGCTTCTAACAGCAGGCCTGGGGCCAATTACAGGAACAATGCCCTGTGTGACTCTCCCTGCAGCATCTGAAAGGCGATGAGAGGGAGAGGAGGAGAAACCAGCTTTCAGCTGCTGCAGAGGGATGCACAGGGCATTGTTCCTGTAATCGCTCCCCTACACACCGATCCCCCTCCCTCCCTGTCCTGCCCACATCTGATTCCCCCTGCTGTCCTGGCCCCCCTGTGTGCCCGGGCCCCTACAGGAGAACTGGTGGTTCCCCCTTATCAGTGGCCCTGTGTCAAAGAGCAGTCATCGATCTCCAGTCAAGTCACATAGTGACTTAGTGATGTCATCAGTCTGCTGCAGGCAGGAGGAAGCATTTCCTCAGTCTCTTCACCCCCCCCAGTGATTAGACTGCAATGTTGACATGCAACTTTGTAGCAGGGGGTGATCTGTGTCAGACATTTATAAACATGGCCTAGAAATGCGCAGACTCCGGAAGTCATCTCTGAGCCGCCTTCTCAGTCCAGGAAGCAGAGAAAACATTTTTTGTAAACGTATTAATTAATTCTGGAGGAAAGAAGAGAAGAAAAGCAAACAGTGTTTCCCAAATATCAAATATTTGCCTTTGTTTAATAACAAACGGGGTTGCTCGGTGTGCTCATTGTGTCTTCAGCACAGGGGGTCCCTGGCTCTATAACCTGGTGCATGTATTTTAGGATTCTGGAACAGCCCCCTTCACACCCCCCCTTTCCAGGCTGATAGCACCTCTGATAGGAAGGCCGGAGGTCTCGGAGCTGCCCCTGTTTTCTTTGGATCTTGGCTGGGGCCCCTCTGTCCCCAGAGTATAATAATCAGGCTATTGTGATGGATTTAGGGACTAGGGGGGGCCCAGTGAGGGCTTCCTGATGGAGCTTCACATAACCAGCGCTGTGCTCTATACAGTCCAGAGGTCCTATAGACATGATCATCATCTAATTCTACGGGGCCCGACAATGAGGGCCTGACAATGGGGGCCTGACAACAGGGGCCCGACAACGGGGGCCCGACAATGGTGGCCTGACAATGGGGGCCCGACAATGGGGGGCCCGACAATGGGGGCCTGACAATGGGGGCCTGACAATGGGGGCCTGACAACGGGGGCCCGACAGTGGGGGCCTGACAACGGGGGCCTGACAATGGGGGCCTGACAGTGGGGGCCCAACAATAGGGGCCCGACAGTGGGGGCCCGTCAATGGGGGCCCGACAATGGGAGCCCGCCAATGGGGCCCGAGAATGGGGGCCCGGCAATGGGGGTCTGACAATGGGAGCCTGACAATGGGGGGCCCGACAATGGGGGCCTGACAATGGGGGCCTGACAACGGGGGCCTGACAATGGGGTCCTGACAGTTGGGGCCTGACAATGGGGGCCTGACAACGGGGGCCCGACAACAGGGGCCCGACAACAGGGGCCCTACAGTGGGGGCCCGACAATGGGGGTCCGATAATGGGAGCCTGACAATGGGGGGGCCCAACAACGGGGGCCTGACATTGAGGGCCCGACAATGGGGTCCCAACCGTGGGGGCCCAAAAATGGGGGCCCGACAACGGGGGCCCGACAACTGGGGTCTGACAATGGGGGCCCAAAAATGGGAGCCCGACAATGGGGCCTGACAATGGGGGCCCGACAATGGGGGTCCAACAATGGGAGCCTGACAATGGGGGCCTGACAATGGGGTCCCGACTGTGGGGGCCCGACAACGGGGGGCCCGACAATGGGGGCCCGACAATGGGGGCCCAACAATGGGGTCCCGACCATGGGGGCCCAACAATGGGGGCCCAACAATGGGGCACTCTCCACTCACCAGATCACCCCACGGAGAAAAAAAAAGGAAATGAATCACATGTAATAAATTAATAATATTAGTTAAATCAGTCTCCAGGTATCAATAAATATGTTGGAAATCAAACTTGGGCCCCCCTCAGCGCCCTGACCGCGCTGTCACCACCCAATCACACAGTGGCGATCGGGAGCCAGATTGCATGATCACTGTGACAGCCAATCACATGATCAGCGGTTGGGAAGCCCATGTGACACCTCCGGAGTTGGGATCTCTTAAAGGGCCAACGAAAGTCAGCAGAAACAGGTTGAAGCCGGGATGAACTTTCAGTTTAATCAGCTAAAGTGAGGGGGGGGGGGAAAGTATTTGATCGGCTGCTGATTTTGTAGGTTTGGCTTCTGACAAACAAATGATCTGTCTATAATTTTAATGGTCGGTTTATTATAACAGTGAGATACTGAATAACAAAAAAAAAATATTCAGAAAAACGCATTTAAAAAAAAGATATAAATTGATTTGCATTTTAATGAGAGAAATAAGTATTTGATCCCCAATCAATCGGCAAGATGTCTGGCTCCCAGGTGTCTTCTATACAGGTAGCAAGCTGAGATTAGGAGCACTCTCTTAAAGGGAGTGCTCCTAATCTCAGCTTGTTACCCGTATAAAAGACACCTGTCCACAGAAGCAATCCATCAGATTCCAATCTCTCCACCATGGCCAAGACCAAAGAGCTGTCCAAGGATATCAGGGACAAGATTGTAGACCTACACAAGGCTGGAATGGGCTACCAGATTTGGTGAGAGGGTGACAACAGTTGGTGCGATTATTCACAAATGGAAGAAACACAAAATATCGCTCAATCTCCGTCGGTCTGGGGCTCCATACAAGATCTCACCTCGTGGAGGTTCAATGATCATGAGAATGGTGAGGAATCAGCCCAGAACTACACGGGAGAACCTTCTCAATGATCTCAGCTGGGACCATAGTCACCAAGAAAACAATCGGTAACACACTACACCGTGAAGGACTGAAATCCTGCAGCGCCCGCAAGGTCCTCCTGCTCAGGAAATCACATGTACAGGACCGTCTGAAGATTACTAATGAACATCTGAATGATTCAGAGGAGAACTGGGGGAAAGTGTTGTGGTCAGATGAGACCAAAATCGAGATCAACTCAACTCGCCGTGTTTGGAGGACGAGGAATGCTGCCTATGACCCCAAGAACACCATCCCCCACCATCATACATGGAGGTCCTATGACCCCAAGAACACCATCCCCCACCGTCATACATGGAGGTCCTATGACCCCAAGAACACCATCCCCCCACCGTCATACATGGAGGTCCTATGACCCCAAGAACACCATCCCCCACCATCATACATGGAGGTCCTATGACCCCAAGAACACCATCCCCCACCATCATACATGGAGGTCCTATGACCCCAAGAACACCATCCCCCACCATCATACATGGAGGTGGAAACATTATGCTTTGGGGGGGTGTTTCAGTTAAGAGGACAGGACAACTTCACTGCATCAAAGGTACGATGGATGGGGCCATGTACCACCAAATCTTGGGTGAGAACCTCCTTCCCTCAGCCAGGGCATTGAAAATGGGTCGTGGATGGGAATTCCAGCATGACAATGACCCAAAACACACGGCCAAGGCTCAAGACGAAGCACGTTAAGGTCCTGGAGTGGCCTAGCCAGTCTCCAGACCTTTAATCCCATAGAAAATATGTGGAGGGAGCTGAAGGTTCGAGTTACCAAACGCCTGGAAACCTTAAAGCAGAGTTCTGCTTAAAAAAAAAAAATTAAAAGTCAGCAGCTACAAATACAGCAGCTGCTGACTTTTAATAATCAAACACTTACCTGTCCCAGGGTCCAGCGATGCGGGGGAACGAAGCCCCCCTCCTCTCTGCGGCGCCGGCATTGTCACTGTGGGAGCCCGGCTTGTGGCTTCACAGCCGGACATGCACTGCGCGAATGTGCAAGCCGCGCCGCTGTGACTGGCCGGGCAATCATCTGGGACCTGTGACGTGTCCCAGATGATTGCCGAGAGGGAGGGGGGGAGAGGTTAACTTTCTTCTGGCGCCGCGGCGTGCCAGGAGGAAGTGGGAGCTGGGACCCTCTAAAAAGGGCTTCCGCTCCCCTCCCCCCAAAAAAATGACATGCCAAATGAAGTTCCATTTTTGGGTGGAACTCTGCTTTAAAGTGGTTGTAAACCCTAGCAAAAAAAAAAAAAAACCTACAAGACAAGGCATAATGAGCTAGTATGCACAGCATAGCGACATCGCTCCCGGAGTTACTTCCGGGTATTGCGGGCTCCGGCACTGTGATTGGCCGAACTACGATGTCGGTAATGACACAGTCTGACTGAAGCAACGGTACGTACGTTGCTTCAGTTTGCTTCAGTGCGCATGTGCCGATGACGTCAGGTTTAGGAGATATCCGGGGTAGCTACAGGTAAGCCTTATTATAGGCCTTATTATGGGCTTACCTGTAGCAAAAGGTGTGTTGTAAAGGGTTTACAACCACTTTAATGACTTGGAGAGGACAAAATCCCTCCTGAGATGTGTGCAAACCTGAAGGCCAACTCCAAGAAACCTCTGACCTCTGTGATCGCCAACAAGGGTTTCTCTACCAACTACTAAGTCGTGTTTTTGGGAAGGGGTCAACTACTTATTTTAGTCATTGAAATGCAAATCAATTTATAACTTTTTTTGAAATGCGTTTTTCTGGATATTTTTGTTGTTATTCTGTCTCTCACTGTTATAATAAACCGACCATTAAAGTTATCGACTTATCGGTCATTGTCATGCTGGAATAAAAATCCACGACCTATTTTCAATGCCCTGATTGAGGGAAGGAGGTTCTTGGGGTCATAGGACCTCCATGTATGACGGTGGGGGGATGGTGTTCTTGGGGTCATAGGACCTCCATGTATGACGGTGGGGGAGATGGTGTTCTTGGGGTCATAGGACCTCCATGTATGATGGTGGGGGATGGTGTTCTTGGGGTCATAGGACCTCCATGTATGTTGGTGGGGGATGGTGTTTTTGGGGTCATAGGACCTCCATGTATGACGGTGGAGGGATGGTGTTCTTGGGGTCATAGGACCTCCATGTATGACGGTGGGGGGATGGTGTTCTTGGGGTCATAGGACCTCCATGTATGACGGTGGGGGATGGTGTTCTTGGGGTCATAGGACCTCCATGTATGATGGTGGGGGGGTGGTGTTCTTGGGGTCATAGGACCTCCATGTATGACGGTGGGGGGGATGGTGTTCTTGGGGTCATAGGACCTCCATGTATGACAGTGGGGGGATGGTGTTCTTGGGGTCATAGGACCTCCATGTATGACGGTGGGGGAGATGGTGTTCTTGGGGTCATAGGACCTCCATGTATGATGGTGGGGGATGGTGTTCTTGGGGTCATAGGACCTCCATGTATGACGGTGGGGGATGGTGTTCTTGGGGTCATAGGACCTCCATGTATGACGGTGGGGGATGGTGTTCTTGGGGTCATAGGACCTCCATGTATGACGGTGGGGGATGGTGTTCTTGGGGTCATAGGACCTCAGTGTATGACGGTGGGGGATGGTGTTCTTGGGGTCATAGGACCTCCATGTATGACGGTTGGGGGATGGTGATCTTGGGGTCATAGGCAGCATTCCTCCTCTTCCTCCAAATACGACGAGCTGAGTTGATGCCAAAGACCTGGATTTTGGTCTCCTCTGACTACAACACTTTCCCCCAGTTCTCCTCTGAATCATTCAGATGTTCATTAGTAATCTTCAGACGGACCGGTACATGTGATTTCCTGAGCAGGGGGACCTTGCGGGGGCTGCAGGATTTCAGTCCTTCGCGGTTGTTTTCTTGGTGACTATGGTCCCAGCTGAGATCATTGAGAAGATTCTCCCATGTAGTTCTGGGCTGATTCCTCACCGTTCTCATGATCACTGAACCTCCACGAGGTGAGACCTTGTATGGAGCCCCAGACCGAGGGAGATCGACCGTTATTTTGTGTTTCCTCCATTTGTGAATAATCCGCACCAACTGTTGTCACCCTCTCACCAAGCTGCTTGGCGATGGTCTTGTAGCCCATTCCAGCCTTGTGTAGATCTACAATCTTGTCCCCGACATCCTTGGACAGATCTTTGGTGTTGGCCATGGTGGAGAGATTGGAATCTGATTGCTTCTGTGGACAAGTGACTTTTATACAGGTAACAAGCTGAGATTAGGAGCACTCCCTTTAAGAGAGTGCTCCTAATCTCAGCTGGTTACCTGTATAGAAGACACCTGGGAGCCAGAAATCTTGCTGATTGGGGATCAAATTCTTATTTCACTCGTTAAAATGCAAATCAATTTATATCTTTTTTGAAATGCGTTTTTCAGGATATTTTTGTTGTTATTCTGTCTCTCACTGTTATAATAAACCGACCAATAAAACGATAGACCGATCGTTTCTTTGTCAGTGGGGCAAACGTACAAAATCAGCAGCCGATCAAATACTTTTTTCCCCCTCACTGTAAATACATTCCGGCTGCATCAAAACAAGAGGTTTGCAAAGCCTACAGTTCTTTTTTTTTTTTCTAAAGCAGCCACAGCATACTGTATGTAGAAAAGCCTGTCCCCTGCCAGAATGCTGCAGAGAAGGACCCTTGCTCTCTGTATGGAAGCAGTGGAGTCTCTGCAGAGGTCTTGACATGTCCCCTGTTGTGTCAGAGATTCCTAATCAGCAGGGAGTGTGAGGTTTTCTGATCAGAGGGCCCTAGCTCTGATTCTGATTGGGCAGTAGAAAAGCCTGTCCCCTGCCAGCATGCTGTAGAGAAGGACCTTGAGCAGAGAGTGTGAGTTTTTCCTGATTGCAGAGCTCTATAGCTCAATCGGGGAGTAGAAGAGCCTGTTTTCTGCCAGCATGCTTCATAGAACGACCCGTGCTCTCTGTCCGGAAGCAGTGGTCTCTCTGCACAGTTCTGACGTGCTCCCTGCTGAGTCACACCTATAGCTCTGCAATCAGCTTTATCATGCTCCCCACTGACTGGAAAACTCTAGATCCGACTCAGAAAGGGGGTGAGTTGAACCGCTGCTGAGAGACCACTGTTTCCGCACAAGGTCCTTCTCTACAGCATGCTGGCAGGGGACAGGTTTTTTTACTGCCCAATCAGAATCAGAGCTAGGGCTCTCTGATCAGAAAACCTCACACTCCCTGCTGATTAGGAATCTCTGACACAACAGGAGACATATCAGACCTCTGCAGAGACTCCACTGCTTCCACACAGAGAGCAAGGGTCCTTCTCTGCAGCATGCTGGCAGGTGACAGGCTTTTCTACTCTAATTTAGAAGCAGAGGTAGAATTCTCCAATCAGAAAAGCTTGAACTCCCTGCTGATTAGGGATCTCAGACACAACAAGGGATATATCAGACCTCTGCAGAGACACCGCTGCTTCCACAGAGAGAGTAAGGATCCTCCTCCGCAGCATGCTGGCAGGGGACAGGCTTTTCTGCTCTCCAAACAGAATCAGTGCTAGAGCTCTCCAATCAGAAAATCCCTGCTGATTAAGGAGCTCAGACACAACAAGGGACATGTCAGACCTCTGCAGAGACACCGCTGCTTCCACACAGAGAGCAAGGGTCCTGACCTCAACCCCGTAGAACACCTTTGGGGTGAATTAGAGCGGAGACTGCGAGCCAGGCCTTCTCGTCCAACATCAGTGTCTGACCCTCACAAATGCGCATCTGAAAGTTGCCCAAATCGGACTGAACGATCGGTATTTCGGGGGGTCTGCGGTCGTCCATTGGACGCGGCGTTCTGGTCCCAGCATGCAAAGCAGCCAAAGCATTTACAGCATGAAGAGTGGAAAATCGATGGGGTCAGCTGTGATTATTGGCGGGTTTGATAACAACGATCGCCTTGTAGAGGAAACAATCTCTATTATATCCTGGAGGATTAAAAAGGAAAATTCTCACTTGGAGAAAACATTCCACCATTTTCCACAGCCGCTTACTCAATGGACGTCTCTGTTTCCTAGGAATCTGCTGATTAGTGCGCGGCGTGGATATCTAAAGCAGGGAATGTGAGATCCACCCAACATTCACTGCAGGTGAGTCAATCGTTGTCATATAACACACATGGAAGATTCACCTGCAGGGAACGTTCGATCAATGTCACTCTTGATGTATGGCGGTCACCTATACTCCGTGATGGCGGCCATGTTTAATCCTCCTGAACCGGCGCTCAGCGTGGAACCTTGTAGTAAACTTTGGCCTGGTATACGTCTTCCAATCTGATTGGACAATGTCTGTTTAATTGGTGGTAAAAACAGGTGGATGAGCAGTGGTTTTACTGCCCCCTTATTCCCTTAACTGAACTCAGTGGCTGGAGGGGGTTGTATATATGTAGTGGCTGCGATGCTCATTGGCTGGAGGGGGTTGTATATATGCCATGGCAGCGATGCTCATTGGCTGGAGGGGGTTGTATATATGCCGTGGCTGCGATGCTCAGTGGCTGGAGGGGGTTGTATATATGCCGTGGCTTCAATGCTCAGTGGCTGGAGGGGGTTGTATATATGCCACGGCTGCGATGCTCAGTGGCTGGAGGGGGTTGTATACATGCTGCGGCTGCGATGCTCAGTGGCTGGAGGGGGTTGTACATATGCCATGGCTTTAATGCTCAGTGGCTGGTGGGAGTTGTATATATGCCGTGGCTGCGATGCTCAGTGGCTGGAGGGGGTTGTATATATGCCATGGCTTTAATGCTCAGTGGCTGGAGGGGGGTTGTATATATGCTGTAGCTTCAATGCTCAGTGGCTGGAGGGGGATGTATATATGCCGTGGCTTCAATGCTCAGTGGCTGGAGGGGGTTGAATATATGCCGTGGCTGCAATGCTCAGTGGCTGGAGGGGGTTGTATATATGTAGTGGCTGCGATGCTCATTGGCTGGAGGGGGTTGTATATATGCCATGGCAGCGATGCTCATTGGCTGGAGGGGGTTGTATATATGCCGTGGCTGCGATGCTCAGTGGCTGGAGAGGGGTGTATATATGCCGTGGCTGCGATGCTCAGTGGCTGGAGGGGGTTGTATATATGCCGTGGCTTCAATGCTCAGTGGCTGGAGGGGGTTGTATATATGCCACGGCTGCGATGCTCAGTGGCTGGAGGGGGTTGTATACATGCTGCGGCTGCGATGCTCAGTGGCTGGAGGGGGTTGTACATATGCCATGGCTTTAATGCTCAGTGGCTGGTGGGAGTTGTATATATGCCGTGGCTGCGATGCTCAGTGGCTGGAGGGGGTTGTATATATGCCATGGCTTTAATGCTCAGTGGCTGGTGGGAGTTGTATATATGCCGTGGCTGCGATGCTCAGTGGCTGGAGGGGGTTGTATATATGCCATGGCTTTAATGCTCAGTGGCTGGAGGGGGGTTGTATATATGCTGTAGCTTCAATGCTCAGTGGCTGGAGGGGGATGTATATATGCCGTGGCTTCAATGCTCAGTGGCTGGAGGGGGTTGAATATATGCCGTGGCTGCAATGCTCAGTGGCTGGAGGGGGTTGTATATATGCCGTGGTTTCAATGCTCAGTGGCTGGAGGGGGGTGTATATATGCCGTGGCTTCAATGCTCAGTGGCTGGAGGGGGTTGAATATATGCCGTGGCTGCAATGCTCAGTGGCTGGAGGGGGTTGTATATATGCCGTGGTTTCAATGCTCAGTGGCTGGAGGGGGGTGTATATATGCTGTAGCTTCAATGCTCAGTGGCTGGAGGGGGTTGTATATATGCCGTGGCTGCAATGCTCAGTGGCTGGAGGGGGTTGTATATATGCCGTGGCTTCAATGCTCAGTGGCTGGAGGGGGGTGTATATATGCAGCGGCTGCGATGCTCAGTGGCTGGAGGGGGTTGTATATATGCCGTGGCTTCAATGCTCAGTGGCTGGAGGGGGTTGTATATATGCCGTGGCTTCAATGCTCAGTGGCTGGAGGGGGTTGTATATATGCCGTGGCTTCAATGCTCAGTGGCTGGAGGGGGATGTATATATGCCGTGGCTTCAATGCTCAGTGGCTGGAGGGGGGTGTATATATGCTGCGGCTGCGTTGCTCAGTGGCTGGAGGGGGGTGTATATATGCTGCGGCTGCGTTGCTCAGTGGCTGGAGGGGGGTGTATATATGCCATGGCTTCGATGCTCAGTGGCCGGAGGGGGTTATACAATGTTGATCCTGGTGCCTGTGCATTTCTTGGATGTGTTCACAAATATCTGACACAGATCAGCTGCTGCTGCCGCCTCTCACCTGGAGATTTGCCGCAAAGTTACAATGTACAGTCTGATCTCCAATGATCCTGTTGCTGTGTGTAGCAAGGAAGGTTCATCCGCGCAGGCTTGTGAAGTTCCTATTCAAACAAACATTTCCAGTTTTGAGCCGCAAGGGATAATGGCAGAGAGCGATTTTCTTTTTTTTTTACCGGTTTTAAAAGGATGTGATGAGCCAATGAATACATTCCGAGGATCTCAGACAGATTCCAGTTGTAATGTTACCTAAGAGGAAGCGATGTGACACACCGAGCGATCGTTAGTCATTGTTTTGTGTTGTTATGGGGGGGGGGGGGGAGGGGTGAACATGCTGCAGTGTGACCGAGTCACATGGAATGGGATCTGTGTGAATCACCTCCATCCACACAGTGTGATGTGGGAACGCGGCCCATGTGACCGCCGGCCGGGGCTCCCTCGCGGTTTTGCCGCTGATCTGAGGTTTGCATTTCAAAGCGGCGAGCCGAATAACTTCATATTTCTGACACCACGATCGCTCGGTGGGAAAAAAAATATAGTGATTTCCACGAAAAGCATCCTTTTTTAATTTTTTTTTATTTAAAGACTCGTCACATCGGAAAAATGTCATTAATTAGGAGGAAGAGTGGATGTGTCTTGTGTGGGCTGGCCCCGGACATTGACAAGCTGTAGAGCGCCACCCGCTGGTGAGGGCAATCTAAGACACCTGGCCAGATATTTAATCTGCTTAGATTTTACCTTACGTGTTTCATCCTCCCTCCCCCCCCCCAAGAGGGGCAGCAGCCCCCCCCCCCAGAGGGGCAACAGCCCCCCCCCCCCCCAGAGGGGCAGCAGCACGTTTTTTTTAACCTAATGCATCCTCCCCCCGTAAGTGTCTCTCTCTCCTCATTGAACAGAGGGGCAGCAGTAGGTTTTTTTTTTACCTTAATGCATCCCCCCCAGCCCCCCATAAGTGGACCTCGCTCCTCATTGGACAGAGAGGCAAGAGAAGGTTTTCTTTTTTACCTTAGTGCATCCCCCCCCCAGCCCCCCCATGAGTCTCTCTCCTCATTGGACAGATAGGTAACAGCAGTTTTTTTTTTACCTTAATTCATTCACCCCCAGACCCCCCCCCTCCCCCAGTACCTACCCAACCCTTATCTGGCAATGTGCACAAGAGCAGTGGCTCTTTCTCCTCATTGGACAGAGGGGAAGCCAGGGCTGATGCTACCACTAGGCAAACTAGGCAGCCGCCTAGGGCGCAGTGCTGTCTAGGGCCCCCGGCCACTGGTGTTCCTACTCTCTTCTCTCTGCAGCAAGCAACTAAGTCTCAGCAGCAGCAGGCAGCTGCACATAGTGTCAGAGGCACAGCGGCGGCGGAGGACTGTGTCTGTGTCCAGACTCCCCAATGAATGGAAGCAAGAAAATATTCATTGATGGGCGCTGGTGAGGCTGCATTGATGTGCGCTGGTGAGGCTGCATTGATGGGTGCTGGTGAGGCTGCATTGATGGGCGCTGGTGAGGCTGCATTGATGGGCGCTGGTGAGGCTGCATTGATGGGCGCTGGTGAGGCTGCATTGATGGGCGCTGGTGAGGCTGCATTGATGGGCACTGGTGAGGCTGCATTGATGGGCGCTGGTGAAGCTGCATTGATGGGCGCTGGCGAGGCTGCATTGATGGGCGCTGGTGAGGCTGCATTTGATGGGCGCTGGTGAGGCTGCATTTGATGGGCGCTGGTGAGGCTGCATTGATGGGCGCTGGTGAGGCTGCATTGATGGGCGCTGGTGAGGCTGCATTTGATGGGGGCTTCATTAAAAAGGTGGGGTATACATGGGCAGGGCAAAGGGGGTGAAGTCAGGGGTGGAGCCAAGGGGGGGTGGCAAAACGAGGTTTCCCCTAGGGTGTCAAAATTCCTTGCATAAGCTCTGGGGGCAGCAGCAAGTTTTATTTTTACCCTAATGCATCCCCCCCCCCCTGCTCCCGTAAGTGTCTCTCTCTCCTCACTGGACAGAGGGGCAACAGCAGGTTTTTTTTTTACCTTAAAGCATTCCCCCCTTCCGCCCCAGCCCCCACCCCAATAAGTGGCTCTTTCTCTCTCCTCATTTGCTCCTGCTGCTGTCAATCACAGCCAGTAAGCAGGGGGGGGGGGGCAGAGCCGAGCCAAGCTCTGTGTCAATAGACACACAGAGATGACTCGGGAGCGCGCATGCACAAGTGCCCCCCCCCCATAGCAAGCGGCTTGCTATGGGGGCACTCAGCAGGAGGGGGGAGGAGCCAGGAGCCAGAAGAAGATGATTTTTTGCTGCTTTGTGCAAACTAGGGACGCATCTTTATCGATAACGAGTATTTTCACGAGCGCACGTAGTCGTGAAAATGCTCCCGGTACCTGAAACCGATACTTTGCGGTGCGTTTTGTGTCCATACAAAATGAATGGGCGCGTATTGCACTGCAAAGAATCGCATGTAATTTGAACAGGAATGTGGTGCGATTCCTGTCTGAAATCGCATGTGGTTTCCCGCGCTGCTCCTGTGGTCACTATGACAAGACCGGGCTCACATAGTGCACACCATTACACAGAACAGGTAAGTATAAAATGTTTATTATTTAAGAGAAAATAAAAATTGGGCCTTTAGAACCACTTTAATGATATTTAAAAAACATTTTTTTTTCCGTACGTACCTTATTTTAGACCCAGTGACATCATCACTGAGTCTCTGTGCTTCCCTCTGCAAAGCAGGCAGATCGTGGCTGGTGGGTGGGGCCGGCAGAGCATCCTGACACCAATACAGCACCCCGCTTCAGTACTTCCCTCAAGAGCCCTCAGCAGTGGGAGGAGCTATGCAAATATCAAAAAGGCCATGAAGGGTGGATGTCAGTAGGGAGAAGTGGGCGTTCCTAGGCAGACCACCCTATGTAATGTGATGCTGAGCCTCTATGATTGAAAGAACTGAAATCCAATGAATGAACGGGGTGGGGCCATTAAGGCTGGAGAGGAAAGCGCTAGATGATAGTGGGCATCCACCACACAGGAAATGAGGCGGGGCTCTATCTGATTTTGGGGGAGCCAGTGGGAGTAAACAATATCCGATCTTTGATAATAGGGGGAGAAATAGTTGGTGTCAGTGAAAGGAATAGTGTCCCATTATTGGTATCAGTGGGAGGAATAGTGCCCCATCATTGGTGTCAGTGGAAGGAATAATGTCCCATCATTGGTATCAGTGGGAGGAATAGTGCCCCATCATTGGTATTAGTGGGAGGAATAGTGCCCCATCACTGGTGTCAGTGGGAGGAATAGTGTCCCATCATTGGTATCAGTGGGAGGAATAGTGCCCCATCATTGGTGTCAGTGGGAGGAATAGTACCCCATCACTGGTGTCAGTGGGAGGAATAGTGTCCCATCATTGGTATCAGTGGGAGGAATAGTGTCCCATCATTGGTATCAGTGGGAGGAATAGTGTCCCATCATTGGTATCAGTGGGAGGAATAGTGTCCCATCATTGGTGTCAGTGGGAGGAATAGTACCCCATCATTGGTGTCAGTGTGAGGAATAGTGCCCCATCATTGGTGTTAGTGGGAGGAATAGTGCCCCATAATTGGTATCAGTGGGAGGAATAGTGCCCCATCATTGGTGTCAGTGGATCATTTTTAAATTTTTACATTCTTTTTTTTAAAATATATTTATTTTATACATTTATTATCTCCTATATCTACTTTCTATATAACTTAACTTATATCATAACTTTTTATATGAACTTTTATTATCATATAATATATGTATAGAATACATTATTTAGTATTTTCATTTATTTTATTTATTTCAATATATTTATTTACATTTTTACATTTTAATTTTTTATTTTTTTAATACATTTTTTATTGCACACAGTGCACAGAGCAGACGAAATGTCATCCAGGAACGTTTTTTTCTTATGGTGGATATTATTATTTGCTCGCTGTTGTTCCTCCCCCCATGGGCCGATCTGAGCACGCGTCATCTAACGAATCCTCCTGGCGGTTGATTGGTCGCAGCGGCCGGCGTCGGCCTCCCAGTGACTCAGCTCAGGATACCAAACATCACTTAAAGTCATTAAGAGCGGATCATGGCTGAAAGGTCATTTGTGTCTTATCAGCATTTATCCATCCTGCTATAGCCGGCCGCATTATTTCTAATTATTCCTTTTGAAGAGTCTGTTTGGGATAAAGCCTGGGAGTGGATCCTGGAAACGGGTCACTGATACGTGGAACACCCGGCCGGGCGGAGGAGGAGGAGGACATTAGAAGAACGCCCCATTCCATGACCATTGATGTGCTTAGAGGAGCAATTCCATGAAATGGATGTTAATGATATTTAAACCTCATCCGATACATTTCTAGTGTCTAGACAATGAAGGAATATCGATCGCTACATTGTATCCCAATCACATCCATTCCAAGATCAGCTGGAATCCCAAATACACACATTTCTACAACAGGAAAACAACCTCTGCTACAAAATCCTGGAATGGATTCCTCATGTAATAGATTGGGGGTCCCAAAACTCTTCAGTATGAGGGTCACATTGTGTACTTTGCAAATATTTGTGGGCCAAAAAAAAGTGTCCCCCTTACATCAGAGTCCCCCCTTACATCAAGGTCCCCATTAGAATCCTCCTTTACATCAGGGCACCCATCAGACCCCCCCCCTTACATCAGGGCACCCCCCCATCATAACCCCCCCTACATCAGGGCCCCAATCAGTGCCCCCCTTACATTAACGTCCCTATCAGATTTCTCCTTCACATCCCCATCAGACCCCCCTCCCTTACGTCAGGGTTCTCATCAGAGTCCCACCTTACATCACAGCCCCCCCCCCCCCTTACATCAAGATCTCTATCAGATTCAGTGGTGGCTGGTGCTCCAAATTTTTGGGGAGGCGCAAACAAACTGAAAAATACTGAACCCCCCCATCAAATGCAGCCACTTGTGCCCATCAAATGCAGCCACTTGTGCCCATCAAATGCAGCCACTTGTGCCCATCAAATGCAGCCACTTGTGCCCGTCAAATGTAGCCACTTGTGCCCATCAAATGCAGCCACTTGTGCCCGTCAAATGCAGCCACTTGTGCCCATCAAATGCAGCCACTTGTGCCCATCAAATGCAGCCACTTGTGCCCGTCAAATGTAGCCACTTGTGCCCATCAAATGCAGCCACTTGTGCCCGTCAAATGCAGCCACTTGTGCCCGTCATATGTAGCCACTGTACCCATCAAATGCGGCCACTTGTGCCCATCAAATGCAGCCACTTGTACCCATCAAATGCAGCCACTTGTGCCCATCATATGCAGCCACTTGTGCCCATCATATGCAGCCACTTATGCCCATCAAATGCAGCCACTGTGCCCATCAAATGCAGCCACTTGTGCCCATCATATGTAGCCACTTGTGCCCATCATATGCAGCCACTTGTGCCCATCAAATGCAGCCACTTGTGCCCATCATATGCAGCCACTTGTGCCCATCAAATGCAGCCACTTGTACCCATCAAATGCAGCCACTTGTGCCCATCATATGCAGCCACTTGTGCCCATCATATGCAGCCACTTATGCCCATCAAATGCAGCCACTGTGCCCATCAAATGCAGCCACTTGTGCCCATCATATGTAGCCACTTGTGCCCATCATATGCAGCCACTTGTGCCCATCAAATGCAGCCACTGTGCCCATCAAATGCAGCCACTTGTACCCATCAAATGCAGCCACTTGTGCCCATCAAATGCAGCCACTTGTACCCCATCATATGCAGCGACATGTGCCCACCAACCCTCCCCAATTGCACCCAACCCACACCCCCCTTTTGTCTCTGGTAGCAGCACCCCCCCCCCACAAGCACGGCCCTGGCAACAACCAACCCCCCCCCCCCCCGCGGCTCTGCAGCAGCTCCTCCAGCATGTCTTCACCGCTCCTCTTCCTAAGCGCCAGGCATCCAATAGGGTGGCCTGGCACTTTGGCCAATCAGGAAACAGGGTCTGCCACCCTGCCTGCTGATTGGCAGGGAGGAAGGTTAGTGTGAAAATAGAGAAAATAAATTTGCTATCATCACACAATTGGGTGGGATCAGGGCACAGTCTCTGCACCCCAAGCTCACCCTATTTTGAAGCTTATTAGAGCCTCTGGCTCTAATCAGGTTCTTCAAAAAGTATCATCCCCTCCCACCCCCGCCATAGGAATCCATGTGTCTGGCGTCCTGCAAGGGGCTGGGCGCATGGATGGGGGGGCGGCTCCCGTGCGGCCACAGTGCGCGGGCCACCACTGAGTCATCAGGGTCCCCATCAGAAACCCCTTTTACAACAGGGTTCCCATCAAAGTCCCCCCTTATATCAGAGTCCCCATGGGGGGGGGGGGTGTTGAAATGGAGACAACAGGCAGCCTCTGCTGACCTTAAAGCCCAACCCTGGGCAACCAAAAAAATGAGCCCTTGAAGGGGGCTGTGCCTGAAGAATCATTTTTCCAGGGAAAGCTCTGCATTTTATTATTAAAAAGCCATTCTTGAGCTCCAGTCCAGTGACTTTGCCTGGGCTGAGGTGATGTCATCCGTCTGCTGCAGACAGAAGGAAGCATTTACTCAGTCTCCCCCTCCCCCATTGATCAGGCGGCAACACTGTTGGGTTCTGTCAGCCAATGAACTGTTGAGGAAAGTTGAAGCTGCTATGGGAGGGGCTGCGTTCAGTGTCACATGTTACATGCATTGTCATGCGATTCCTTCAAAATCTCTGGGGCCTGAAACATGCATTCCCGTACTTTACTAGATGAAGGACCGGCACAACGGAAAATAATGGCAAAGCTGTGCCGACATGCCCATGAGATCACAAATGTGTGGACTAGGCCCAAACTCAAGTGTGACAACCGGGAGAGGGCAATCATGTGACTTTCCAGCCCCCGCCTATTATTGTATTAAAGCACAGTCAGCGATTTGTGTCATCTGTCAGTCATTCTCCATCTGCTCTGTGATAGGCTCTGAACGTGCCTGTCATGTCACTCCTCTGGTTTCAATCCTCCATGAGTCACACAAATGCAGATCAGGGGGGGTGCCGATTCCATACGCAGGTATACTTCTTCCAGATCAGCCACTCAGAAGGCATTGAAGCCGTCGGATTACCATGACAGCAGCAGCGGCAGTCCCGGTAGAAGGTTTCCTGTAATGCAGCACGGCGGCGGTACCGGCTCTTTAAGCAGACTGAGTGACACATACTTTCCACACACCAAAAATAACGCAATAAGCACGCCGCTCCTTTAATAAGCCAGACGCCCTATTATTGGCTGCAAAAATCCCGCTTGTAATCTTTGTCCCCCACTGAGTTATTTCATGTTTTTATTTTCCATAAACGCGGGAGGCGGCGCAAAGTCTAAGTATGTCCCAGGGGGGCCACACATCAGAAGAGTTCTGTCACTGGCAGGAGGGGGACGACACTGGTCAGGTGTAGGGATGTGTATAGGGCAGGCAGGACTATCATTGATCAGGTGTAGGGATGTGTATAGGACAGGCAGGACTATCATTGATCAGGTGTAGGGATGTGTATAGGGCAGGCAGGACTATCATTGATCAGGTGTAGGGATGTGTATAGGGAAGGCAGGACTATCATTGATCAGGTGTAGGGATGTGTATAGGGAAGGCAGGACTATCATTGATCAGGTGTAGGGATGTGTATAGGGAAGGCAGGACTATCATTGATCAGGTGTAGGGATGTGTATAGGGAAGGCGGGACTATCATTGATCAGGTGTAGGGATGTGTATAGGACAGGCAGGACTATCATTGATCAGGTGAAGGGATGTGTATAGGACAGGCAGGACTATCATTGATCAGGTATAGGGATGTGTATAGGGAAGGCGGGACTATCATTGATCAGGTATAGGGATGTGTATAGGGAAGGCAGGACTATCATTGATCAGGTGTAGGGATGTGTATAGGGAAGGCAGGACTATCATTGATCAGGTGTAGGGATGTGTATAGGGAAGGCAGGACTATCATTGATCAGGTGTAGGGATGTGTATAGGACAAGCAGGATTATCATTGATCAGGTGTAGGGATGTGTATAGGACAGGCAGGACTATCATTGATCAGGTGTAGGGATGTGTGTAGGGAAGGCAGGACTATCATTGATCAGGTGTAGGGATGTGTGTAGGGAAGGCAGGACTATCATTGATCAGGTGTAGGGATGTGTATAGGGTAGGCAGGACTATCATTGATCAGGTGTAGGGATGTGTATAGGACAGGCAGGATTATCATTGATCAGGTGTAGGGATGTGTGTAGGGAAGGCAGGACTATCATTGATCAGGTGTAGGGATGTGTGTAGGACAGGCAGGACTATCATTGATCAGGTGTAGGGATGTGTATAGGGAAGGCAGGACTATCATTGATCAGGTGTAGGGATGTGTATAGGGCAGGCAGGATTATCATTGATCAGGTGTAGGGATGTGTATAGGGAAGGCGGGACTATCATTGATCAGGTGTAGGGATGTGTATAGGGAAGGCAGGACTATCATTGATCAGGTGTGGGGATGTGTATAGGGATGGCAGGACTATCATTGATCAGGTGTAGGGGTGTGTATAGGGCAGGAAGGACTATCATTGATCAGGTGTAGGGATGTGTATAGGGCAGGCAGGACTATCATTGATCAGGTGTAGGGATGTGTATAGGGAAGGCAGGACTATCATTGATCAGGTGTAGGGATGTGTATAGGGCAGGCAGGACTATCATTGATCAGGTGTAGGGATGTGTATAGGGATGGCAGGACTATCATTGATCAGGTGTAGGGATGTGTATAGGGCAGGCAGGACTATCATTGATCAGGTGTAGGGATGTGTATAGGGATGGCAGGACTATCATTGATCAGGTGTAGGGATGTGTATAGGGAAGGCAGGACTATCATTGATCAGGTGTAGGGATTTGTATAGGACAGGCAGGGCTATCATTGATCAGGTGTAGAGAATTGTGTAAAGGGAAGGCAGGTCTATCACTGATTGGGTGTAGGGATGTGTATAGGGAAAGCAGGGCCATCACTGACTGGGTGTAGGGATGAGGATAAGGCAGGCAGGGCTGTCAGCCATGATGGTTCAGCATCTTTATCAGTTGGCGGGATGCAAGCTCGGGCCCCTCTGACCTTCAGTAACTTTTCCCGGCTGCACAGATACATTTCCAACATTTCATAATGTGCAGCAATAGGATCTTTTTTTTTTTTCTCAGAAAAGCTCCACCTTTAAAGCCATCTTTGAGCTTCAGTCATGATTGTGTCATCTCTAAGCCGGCATCTTGGCCCAGGAGATAGATGGTGACTCTGGATGATGTCTGAACAAAGATGGCGCCGTCCTTCTGGAGAGAAAAGGAGAAAAATGCATTGCCGGGGAATACTGTGATCGCTGTGAGATGTAACAAGTATCTGCATGAAATACATATCTGATTCCGGGGCCACTATAGACAGTTCTATAGGGCCCGCGTAGCATGCCGTATTGCTTATATAGTGCACAGTGCAGAGAGAGAACCCGTCACCTCTTTATGTACCCAGGAGGAGCGCTCAGTATTAGGAGGTCACATTTGGCCTTTTATGAAGTATTGTTGGACCGAATGGTCAGAATAAGACCTCAGCCTTTCTCCTTCCCAGCCTGCAGGATGTAACACACAATATAATGTGATCTCCGGGGGGTAATAATCCCGTCTGCTCTCTCACCAACTTCTTGTGAAATCCTCTGTGTCCTCCCCCAGTGACGGCTTACTACTCATCTTCAGATAATACTTTCTTCTTTCTACACCCGAAAAATGATTTGTTTTAAATAGAGTGGAGAAGAATTAGATCCTCTTTATGGTTTTTAAAACTGTTAGTGACCCCACTGGAGAGGATTTTTTTTACTTCCTGTCCCTGTGACACCTGGACAGTGGTGTACCTGGGGGGGGGGGGGGGGGAGTGGTGGTTCACACCCGGGACCATCACACTGGCCCTGTGTGTGTGGCCACCAGCATTTGGAGTGGCAGTGCTGTGTTGGGAGTTGGAACACTCGGGGGGTGTGTATGTGTGTGTGGGGGGGGGGGGATTATAAGCCTCTTACCACCAATGCTAGGGGTGAAGGATGGGGATGGGTATTGTTACAGCCTGAGCCTGTCACTAGTCACGGAGGCGTGGAAGTTATTACAGCCTGAGCATGCCACTGGCCACCAACCACCAATGCTGGAGGGTTATTACAGGCTCCCCACTGGCCACCAACGCTGAGGGGTCATTACAGGCTCCCCACTGACCACCGATACTGAGGTGTTGTTACTGGCTCCCCACTGGCCACCAATACTGAGGGGTAATTACAGGCTCCCCACTGGCCAGCAATGCTGGGGGGGGGGTTATTACAGGCTCCCCACTGGCCAGCAATGCTGGGGGAGTTATTACAGGCTCCCCACTGGCCACCAATGCTGGGGGAGTTATTACAGGCTCCCCACTGGCCACCAATGCTGGGGGGTTATTACAGGCTCCCCACTGGCCACCAATGCTGGGGGGTTATTACAGGCTCCCCACTGGCCACCAATGCTGGGGGGTCATTACAGGCTCCCCACTGGCCACCAATGCTGGGGGGTTATTACAGGCTCCCCACTGGCCACCAATGCTGGGGGGTCATTACAGGCTCCCCACTGTTGGAGATAGACAGCTCTCTGCAGGGCTGATGCTTCCATAAGCCCACAGGGGGGAGGTCAATGACACCCAGCTAAGGTAAGTGAATCATGAAGTGGGTGCATCTGCACGGGACTACAGCAGAGGGTGGTGAGCCACAGATGCTTTCTTATTTTCTAAGATTGCATGGGCACCCTTTAAAAACCAGTAGGTAGAATTGGGCTTTAGTGGTGACCTTGCACCACCCGTTTCTGGCTGCCTTCAGTGGAGCCTCATGGGCACCAGACCAGCCCCAATACCTAGTCAGTGCCTTTAGGAGAAGTGCAGTACTCCAGTGCGCTTGGCTGTTGTGTCAACCACAATACCATACAAATGCTTTACACAACATAAGAATCACACAGCACCTTGTATGCATGTAGGGTTGTTTTTGATGTAACACAATCAGAAAAATGTATCCATTTACTTTTGTAAAAAGTAAAATTTATTTATTGATAAGCATTTTATAGGCATAAAGCATTCTGAATTGTCATGTGCATCAAACCAGACAATGCTAAACCAAGAAAATCTAGGATTTCCGATCACCTCTCCTGTGCACGTCACCACATCTCGTAAAACAAACCAGTTCATGACTGGCACCTATGTGTACCCAACCAGACGAGGGGTGCTGGGGAAGCTCTTCCTCATTCCCATACATTTCTCCTGATCGATGAAGAGGGAGTTGGCTTTGATGGACAGGTCATGTTCAAGGTTGGCCTTGGTATGAACCAGCATCTGTAGGGTGTCTTCAGCCTCTCGGAGGCGTTGCTGCAGCACCTGAATGGTGTCGTCGATTTCTCGGACCTCATGAACAAGACTGCAAAGGGGAAAAAAGAAAGGTTATGGGGCAAAAGATCAGGAACATGAAACATTTTACTATATGGTGCAAGATTGGGCAGTTCCTGGGAAGGGGATGCCAATACACCTGTGTGCAGTGGCAAAGCTAGACATTCTTTCACCTGGGGCAAAGACTCAGTTTAGCCCCCCTTCCCCGATAGAGAAGTGTCAGTTTTTATTTTATATTCATTATTTCATTTTTTTCATCTCCCACAGCTCCGTTCCCTCTCTGAGCACCTACCGACATAAAGGACCCCTGCACCGTCTCTCGGCTCTACAGGGAGTAGTGATGTTGTTCTTATTGTCAGCGATGGCGCCCATCTCAATGTAAAGCTATGCCCCCCTCCCTGTTTCGACCCTGCCTGTGTGGTGAAACCTCCCTGTCTGCCTGTGTGGTAGGTGTGATTGGTAATATGTGGCCTGCATAATCATGGGTCTAGACCAGCTTTTCTCAGCCAGAGCACTGTGGAACCCTAGGGTTCCTCCAGAGGTCCCTAGGGGTTCCTTGGGCAATGGGTCTAGACCAGCTTTTCTCAGCCAGAGCACTATGGAACCCTAGTGTTCCTCCAGAGGTCGCTAGGGGTTCCTTGGGCAATGGGTCTAGACCAGCTTTTCTCAGCCAGAGCACTATGGAACCCTAGTGTTCCTCCAGAGGTCGCTAGGGGTTCCTTGGGCAATGGGTCTAGACCAGCTTTTCTCAGCCAGAGCACTATGGAACCCTAGTGTTCCTCCAGAGGTCGCTAGGGGTTCCTTGGGCAATGGGTCTAGACCAGCTTTTCTCTGCCAGAGTTCTGTGGAACCCTAGGGTTCCTCCAGAGGTCGCTAGGGGTTCCTTCGCAATGAGCAACTTCTGCTTTCTAGATGCGAAACCACTGACCCCAATGAGCTTTTAGAGCTCCATAAAGGGTGGGATACTTCCCAATGGCCACAAACGTAAGGAGCAGTCTTCCCAGTGATCATCACACTAATGCGCTGTAGATAGAGTAATTACCAGAGGGGGTTCCTTCAGCCTAGAAAGTTATTTCAAGGGTCTTCCATGTTGAAAAAATTGAGAAAGGCTGGTCTAAACACTGGTGTTTCAAGAATACCAGCTCACTGGCAGAAAGGCAATAATAATGTAAACCTGCTACAATAAAAGTATGAATGATTACCAATTAGAGAAGAATGACCAGCTCCTGATTTTGTCCTCCTTAATTTAGTCTCTTATAATCCACAAGTAGAGGTGAAGGCCATGGTTTCCATTTAAAATATACTTTTATGGAGACCAAAATTTTCCAGCTCTGGACAAACCCTGGGGTTTAAAAATGGGTGTAGTAGCGATTCAAATGAAGAGAGTTTTGAGTTGTCAGAGGAACAGGCATTGAGGGGAAATCTTGCTATAGGGAAACCAGTTCTGGTGAAAACTGTATACTAGGATATAGCCCCAAGTTTTAGAGAGCGCCTCTTACCGGCAGGCCAAAAATAGGAGGGATCTTGAATAGGGATTGGCTTGGGTTTTGGCCTAAAGTCCAAACCACAGCTGCCATGTACACAAAGGAGTGGGTATTTTCATGATATTATTGACCCAATATGGCCACACGGCTATCTAAACTTATTGGCCTGACACTGACAGCTGCCTTCTGGATTTGGCTAAACATTGGGTTGGACCAACCCACAGCTGTACCTAAGGTCATTCCTAATCTTGACTATTCTTTACTCTATCCAAAACTAATAAAATAACAGTTTTGACCTTACACAGGCCTTAAATCATTGTCAGAGGTCCTAAACTCTACTCACAATGTGTTTCTGTCTGTGCCCCCTCGGAAAAATATCTTTACAGTGAATGAGGGTAAATCTTCCCAGTAGAGAACATAGATGTCAATAAAAATCCAGAAAAGGTCTAATCTTTCTCCGCTCTATCTAAAAAAATTTTAGTTCAAGTTGGGCTTATGTGTTGGTAGCAGTTACCGTATCTGCGCAGTGTCTCGGCACAGCTCCACGTTGGGGCGCCTTGTGCGTTCATCCAGACGTGTTTGGGCTACTCTCATTGGAGCCATTTTGTCCTTGATGGCCTTTTTGATGGCTTCAATCGTCATCTCTGTCTGAAAGATCTCCTGGAGAGTCTAAAAAAAAAAAAAAACATAAAAATTTGTAAATATCTGTCTCCAGAGCCTTCTAAAAAGTTATGAAAATTGAGGGAATGAAGAATCCCAAGGTTCAAGCTACAAATACCAGCCAATGGCAGTTGAGCAATGTGAGAATTGCTTACATAAGTACCATTTTTTACCAGTTGGCCACGGTGCACATGTGATAGAAGATGCTGCTTAATGGTTTAGGAAGAATCATGTCTATTCTTCTAACTCCAGCTCTAAAGTGGCAGCTTGTAAAGGCATACAAATGCATTATTATGCACATGGAGTAACCGAGAGGGACTGAAGTCTTGAGAAACATTCTGGATGCCTTGCAGCACGCACTCAGATTCTGTGCAAGAGTGCCGAAGATTCCATTTCCTCGTCTGCCTGGCCGCAGCCCAAGAAGTTTTATGTCTGCTGCTCTCTTGTAGGTGTATAATTACACTATTCTAGAGAGGAGAACGTTGTATAAATGGGGTTCCAACCTCTGGATGAATTTATTTACTTTTTCAAACCCCTTGGAGGTTTTATGTAAATTTTTCCTTTTCCATCTAGCTTTTTTGCTGTTCTTTAGGTTATATCTTACAATTCTCCTTGCACTGAAACACAAAGCTGCTGTATGAATACAGTAAAATCGTGTTTCAAATTCCATGGTATTAGGAAGAAACACCTCCACCTAAATAAACAGAACTCTCAGTAATACAAACAATAAAAGGTACATTCAGGAGATTAAAGATACAGTATGTAGAGTTCATGAAAATAGAATCATTCCGTAAAACCATCCCCCACTACTCTGCACTGCTGGAGGACTCTGCTCCTTCCTCTATAACTCTCCTCTCCTGAAATACTCTGCACTGCTGGAGGACTCTGTTCCTTCCTCTATAACTCTCCTCTCCTGAAATACTCTGCTCTGCTGGAGGACTCTGCTCCTTCCTCTATAACTCTCCTCTCCTGAAATAATCGGCTCTGCTGGAGGACTCTGCTCCTTCCTCTATAACTCTCCTCTCCTGAAATACTCTGTACTGCTGGAGGACTCTGCTCCTTCCTCTATAACTCTCCTCTCCTGAAATATTCTATATTTCTACAGAAGGATCCTGGTCTATCTTACTGCTCCTACTCTTCATTACTCTCTTATCATCATAGTGCTTTCTCTGTCATCTTCAGACCTGTCTTGATATAACCACGAGTGAACATACAAATGCAGCCCCCCACAAGACATGCACACTCCTGTCACAACATTCTATTTGGTGGTGTAATAAAAGACAGACAGATATCTTCCTGAAAGCAATGGGCAAGAAGATGTTTCCAAGACTTTCTCAAGCCCTTGCACACCCCACGATCTGCATTTTAAAACAACTACACATGCAAGACTTTTGATCCTTCAGTTCTTCCATAAAAGAAGACAAGGTCTGGCCTTTGATCAAAGGGAGATTTTCTAACATACTCAAAATCGGGAGCTTCGCTTGTAAATATTGGGCTGTCTTTTGGCCACCAAGTCTTTGAATGGCTGTAGATAATCCGCCTCCAAGCACTTCATAACTGAGCACAAGCCCAACTTTGTACCTTTGCTAGGTGACTTTGGAGTTTGTTCTTGGCATCCGCAGACTCAGAGATCCGGTTGGTGAACATGACGTTCACTCGGTTGAACTGGTTCCACATCTCATTGGAAGTGACATTTAGTAAATTCTCGACATCCTCTCTGAGCTTGGCAGAGGCGGCCCTCTCACTCTGTGACCTCAAGATGTTGTCATCTGTGAATTTGGCCCAAGTTTCAGGGACAGAAATGCTGAGGGATATAAAGACAGGAGATACTGAGGGACAGAAAATCCAAGAGATTCTAAGATACACAAAAACAAGGAGATGCTGAGAAACATGAAAACAAGTAAATACTGAGGGACATGGTTGATATAAGCACAAGTGGACAGGCAAATGCAGCCCCCCCATCAGATGAACACAAATATGAGATGCTGAGGGACACAAAAACAAAAACATGCTGAGGGACGCACATATGAAGTGATGTTGAGGGACACAATGACAAGGAGATGTTGAGGGGCACAAACATGAGGCGATGTTGGGGGATGCTGAGGAACACAACGACCTGAGATACTAAGGAACAGAAAGACAGAAGATGCTGAGGGACACAAAAGCAAATTAATGCTGAGGAACACGAACATGAGGCAATGTTGAGGGACACAAACACAAGGAGCAGCTGAGGGACACAAACACAAGGAGATACTGAGGGACACAAAGGAGCGGCTGAGGGACACAAACACAAGGAGCGGCTGAGGGACACAAACACAATGAGATGTGGAGGGATAATAACACAGGGAGATGCTGAGGGACACAACAACAAGGAGGTGTTGGGAAACACAAACAAATGGAGATGTTGAGGGCCAAACAACAAGGACATGTTGGGGCACAAATACAAGGGGATGCTGAGGGACGCAAAGACAAGGAGATGCTGAGGGACGCAAAGACAAGGACATGCTGAGGGACGCAAAGACAAGGACATGCTGAGGGACGCAAAGACAAGGACATGCTGAGGGACGCAAAGACAAGGACATGCTGAGGGACGCAAAGACAAGGACATGCTGAGGGACGCAAAGACAAGGACATGCTGAGGGACGCAAAGACAAGGACATGCTGAGGGACACAAAGACAAGGCGATGCTGAGGGACACAAAGACAAGGCGATGCTGAGGGACACAAAGACAAGGTGATGCTGAGGGACACAAAGACAAGGCGATGCTGAGGGACACAAAGACAAGGCGATGCTGAGGGACACAAAGACAAGGCGATGCTGAGGGACACAAAGACAAGGCGATGCTGAGGGACACAAGGAGACGCTGAGGGACACAAAGACAAGGAGATGCTGAGGGACACAAAGACAAGGTGATGCTGAGGGACGCAAAGACAAGGCGATGTTGAGGGACACAAAGACAAGGAGTTGCTGAGGGACACAAAGACAAGGAGTTGCTGAGGGACACAAAGACAAGGAGTTGCTGAGGGACACAAAGACCAGAGATGGTGAGGGACTTAAAGTCAAATAGATGTTGAGGAACACAAAGACTGGAGATGCTAAGGGACAAAAAGACAAGGAGATGTTGAAGAACTTGCAGACATTCCTAAACAGTGCACAGACAGAGGATATTCACATACGTTGCATCGATCCTTTCCACGCCTCGGTAGTATCCAATACCATCAGAGGTATTCCGCAGATTCTGACATTTGTCATCGATACGGAAGGCCGATTGCTTGTCACTGATGTCCCTCTCCAGTTCGTGCTGAGCTGCCCTATTTGAACTGTAGACACAGATGAGATCTTAGGAGCGAAGATTAAGTACCTGGACAACCATAGATCTGCCTAAGTGAACATTTTATGTTTGTTGTTAGACTTTTACAATGCATGGCAATGTTTACTACAGACCATATCTGCTGGGTGAAAGCACTTCTGGGCCCGGGAAGGCAGGGCTCCCAAACAAAAAAAAGAAAAGAAAGCTTATTGCACATGCTGACGTGGATAGAGGGAAGAGATTGTTTATTAATGCCTAGCACAGGAACTACTTTATGATAAGAGTGGTTGGGTTGAGGAATGACCTACCAAATAAAAGAAATAAATGCAAAAGCATTACTTGGAAGTAAAAAATGAGTGGATGATTTCAAGCTAAACTCTAGCCTTCAGCATGGTATCAGCTTTGGACCCCCTCATCCCTTTAAATTAGATTATTAAAGATCACAATAGGGCCAAAGAACCTGGGCCATTGTCTGTACTAGCATGACCCGATCAGATACCAACTGCCTAAAAGGAGAGGTACACAGAATTGACTATCCCCCTCATTTACTGCTGGATATTGAAGGTTGTACCTGAGGCCCTTGGACAGCCACTGGACTCTAAGCTCCTAAATAGGTTGCCTTGTAGATAATCCTGACTCTACCCACCCCCAATACACATATACACAGATGCAAGGGTGAAGAGGTTACGTGTCTTACACAAGCTGTGCCGCTGTCCTGTCCAGGTGTCTCCTCATTCTCTCCTGGCAAGACTTGATGCTATCAACTTCCTATTTAATACAAATACCAACATAATAAATTACTCTGATGACCTCAAGAAGGCAAAAAATAAATAAAAAATATCTGCCTCTCTAAATTCTCTGGTGACACCACTGAGCCATTTTGTTCAGATTTTGTTAGAATGACCTGAGATGGTTAATTCTGACCACCATGTTGTATCCTACTCATTGACAGGACTGAGTGGAGTTACCATTCAAGCATTTTTGTCTTTTTTATGTATTTGTTTTTGGTTCTATGTCTAGCTTTTAACATTTATATTAATAGAATTGTAAAAGGGGAGTATACCTTGTCCTCCCAGATTATTTTGATTTTGTATCTGTGTGACTTTCTTCTGGGGCACCTCAAAAGTCCATGATGGGCTTAGAGGATTAGGACTGAAGCACTGTCTTTATCATACACTTTGAGGTTTAGCAATTTGGCAAATTGTTACCCCACTGAGGTATATTTGAAATGCCAGGGTCTGTGGATTGTTTTTAGGACCCACGTTTGTGACTGAAGAACTTTTCGGTCGCTATTATGTATCCTAAACCTGACTGTGGTCACTATGTACCAACTCAGACCGTCCATCTACTTGGTGTTACAGCACTAAGGTATTAACGGTCACGATAAAGGGACTCAAGAAGGGCAAATGTATTGATTCAGGTCATCCATCCACTTAGGGTTATGGCACTAAGGCATTAGGGGTCTTAGTGATGGGACCCATTAAGGGCGAATGTAAACATTTAGGCCATCCATCCACTTGCTGTTATGGCACTAAGGCATTAGCGGCTGTAGCAAAGGAACTCAAGGAAGGGTAAATGTACCAATTCAGGCCGTCCATCCACTTGGGGTTATGATACTAGGGCATCAAGCGTTGTAGCGATGGGACTCAAGTAGTGTGAACGTACTAATTCAGGCAGTCCATCCACTTGGGGTTATGGCACTTTAAGGTTTGTCCAGTTTGGCAACTTGTAACCCCTATATTTGAAGCGTCAGAGTTTGTGACTTGTTTTAATGACCCACTTACCCGACTGAAGACCTTTTTGGCAGCTATTTTGTAGCTTGAACCTGTCTGTGGTCTCTAAGTACCAATTCAGGTCAGTTATGACACTATGGCATTAATGGTCAAAGTGAAAGGACTTAAGAAGGGCAAAGGTACCAATTCAGGCTGTCTGCTGGGCCATCTTAATGCATGGGCACCCTTGGGCACTGCCCAGGGGACCCAGGTGCATTGGGGCCCCATTATAATTTTGCATAACATCATACTTGCCAACCATCCCGGATTTGCTGGGACAGTCACGCTTTTTACAAAGCTGTCCCGGGATGGAAGCATCCAGGGCAGCATCCCGGAATCTGTACTGTGCCCTTCTGATCCCAGTATTGGGCCCTTCTGATTGTAGTATTGTGCCCTCCTAATCTCCTGTACCGTGCCCTTTGTGTTGATTAGTCTTTAATTTATGGCATGTTTTCTTATTGTTTAAATTTTTTTATTTTTTTATTGAAAGTTCTAATAAATATATGTTTATTTCTATCAACTATTTATACTTTAACTCTTGAAAGTAGGTGTGTAAATTGGGGCAGGCTGGTAAGGTAGGGTGACCAGACGTCTCTGGTTTCCGGGGACAGTTCCTGGACTGAGGATAGTGTCCCTGGACCAAGTCTGTCTCCGGTTTTGTCCCTGGATTGGATTTGAACATGGGCCCAGGTAATTTCGAAGGCAGACAGTGCAGAATAAAAATAAAAAAAATTCTGAATTACACCCCCCCACTCCTACTAGCTTAGAGGGGTGTATTTTTTCCATTATCTGTGCCCCTTTCTGATGATCATGAGCTGGTCAGAGCAGAGGAACTATTTCTTCAGTTTCGGGCGCATGCCCATTCTGCTCCCACTCGCATGCTCTTCTGCCTTCACTCAAGTCCTGGGCCAGCCGCCTGCCTGTCCATCTCCCTATCAGTTCATCCCGTGTCCCTTACTGATTCAGGCAGCTGGCACTTTTTACTGTAAGAAAGTCCTCATCTCACCTGCAGGAGCTGTTTCTCCACATCGTCGTGCACCAGATCTATAGACATCCTCTTCTCCCGGTGATACAGACACTCCTGAGCCACCTGCCAGGCATTGCACAATAATTATGAGACTAATTAGACTTCCCTGTTGTAGTGACAAAGTCAAAACACAGCACAGCTCAAAACCAGACAAATACAAAGATAGACTGATAAAAGAGTAAATTCTGATACATTTTTGATACTCCGGTAAGGAGACCCCCCCACCAAGATTCCCAACTCTGTTCCTGCCAACCTTTCTGTGTTCTGGCTCTTCCTGTTATATTCTCTATTATATGCAATAAATAAAAACCCAGCAGGAATGGTAGGAACCCCTCATAATGGGCGCAGTGGGTGTACAGACCCGGGAACTCGGCACAGGGATGGTGGGAACCCCTTCATAATGGGCACAGCGGGTGTACAGACCTGGAACCTTAGCACAGGGATGGTGGGAACCCCTCATAATGGGCACAGCGGATGTACAGACCCGGGAACTCAGCACAGGGATGGTGTGAACCCCTCATAATGGGCACAGCGGATGTACAGACCCAGGAACTCAGCACAGGGATGGTGGGAACCCCTCATAATGGGCACAGCGGATATACAGACCCGGGAACTCGGCACAGGGATGGTGGGAACCCCTTCATAATGGGCACAGCGGGTGTACAGACCTGGAACCTTAGCACAGGGATGGTGGGAACCCCTCATAATGGGCACAGCGGATGTACAGACCCGGGAACTCAGCACAGGGATGGTGGGAACCCCTCATAATGGGCACAGCGGATATACAGACCCGGGAACTCAGCATAGGGATGGTGGGAACCCCTCATAATGGGCACAGCAGGTGTACAGACCCGGGAACTCAGCACAGGGATGGTGGGAACCCCTCATAATGGGCACAGCGGGTGTACAGACCTGGGAACTCAGCACAAAGATTTTACCAATAGAGTCTCCAAAGATAGAAGAGACTGTCAGTAGGTTTAACTCTCCAACATCCACCACTTGATCTTATGCCCCGTACACACGGTTGAAATTTCCGACAGAAAAAGTCCGATGGGAGCTTTTCATCGTATATTCCGACCGTGTGTATTCCCCATCGGACTTTTTACGTCGAAAATTCAGACGGACTTAGATAGATAGAACATGTTCTATATTTTTCCGCCGGAACACATTCCAATTGGGAAAACCGCTTGTCTGTATGCTGTTCCGAAGTACCAAAAATGATGCATGCTCTGAAGAAAGTATGAGACGTCGTATGTGTTGCCCCATCGTACATGTTGTACGTCACCACGTTCTTGACAGTCGGAATTTGGTGTGACCGTGTGTATGCAAGACAGCTTAAGCGGAATTCCGTCGGAAAAACCTTCAGAGTTTATTCCGACAGCAAAACCGCTCGTGTGTACAGGGCATAGGAGGATTGTATAGAACAGTAAACCGCGCTAAAATAATGAGTAAAGTCCAATTAGCAGTCGGTGAGATAAAGTTCAATTGAAGTCCAGAACAAAAAACAATAAATTTCTCTATGTGATGAGGTGGGGAATATATGGATTGGCTGAGGATTGGCTCACCTCAGCTTTATCAGTTCACTTGAATCCTCTTTGTCCTCCTATAAGAGGCTCATTGGGAATGCGCCATTGTCTGTGTTGGAATGTACTCTCTGCGGTTTATGGAATGTTCAGCGTTTGGTGCACACACCCTTGCCTGCGAATGGCCAGCTAATGTTTTGTGAGATACAATGTATCCCTGT